>CM075859.1:41613764-41615682 GCA_037975125.1 Latrodectus hesperus | reverse complement strand
TATATATATATATATATATATATATATATATATATATATATATATATATATATATATATATATATATATATATATATATATATATATATATATATATATATATATATATATATATATATATATATATATATATATATATATATATATATATATATATATATATATATATATATATATATATATATATATATATATATATATATATATATATATATATATATATATATATATATATATATATATATATATATATATATATATATATATATATATATATATATATATATATATATATATATATATATATATATATATATATATATATATATATATATATATATATATATATATATATATATATATATATATATATATATATATATATATATATATATATATATATATATATATATATATATATATATATATATATATATATATATATATATATATATATATATATATATATATATATATATATATATATATATATATATATATATATATATATATATATATATATATATATATATATATATATATATATATATATATATATATATATATATATATATATATATATATATATATATATATATATATATATATATATATATATATATATATATATATATATATATATATATATATATATATATATATATATATATATATATATATATATATATATATATATATATATATATATATATATATATATATATATATATATATATATATATATATATATATATATATATATATATATATATATATATATATATATATATATATATATATATATATATATATATATATATATATATATATATATATATATATATATATATATATATATATATATATATATATATATATATATATATATATATATATATATATATATATATATATATATATATATATATATATATATATATATATATATATATATATATATATATATATATATATATATATATATATATATATATATATATATATATATATATATATATATATATATATATATATATATATATATATATATATATATATATATATATATATATATATATATATATATATATATATATATATATATATATATATATATATATATATATATATATATATATATATAATATATATATATATATATATATATATATATATATATATATATATATATATATATATATATATATATATATATATATATATATATATATATATATATATATATATATATATATATATATATATATATATATATATATATATATATATATATATATATATATATATATATATATATATATATATATATATATATATATATATATATATATATATATATATATATATATATATATATATATATATATATATATATATATATATATATATATATATATATATATATATATATATATATATATATATATATATATATATATATATATATATATATATATATATATATATATATATATATATATATATATATATATATATATATATATATATATATATATATATATATATATATATATATATATATATATATATATATATATATATATATATATATATATATATATATATATATATATATATATATATATATATATATATATATATATATATATATATATATATATATATATATATATATATATATATATATATATATATATATATATATATATATATATATATATATATATATATATATATATATATATATATATATATATATATATATATATATATATATATATATATATATATATATATATATATATATATATATATATATATATATATATATATATATATATATATATATATATATATATATATATATATATATATATATATATATATATATATATATATATATATATATATATAT